>LR736862.1:970359-997285 GCA_902654985.2 Oryctes borbonicus
TATAGTGTGTAAATACGTATAGTGTGTAAAAGACGTATAATGTGTAAAAGACGTATAATGTGTAAAAGACGTATAGTGTGTAAAAGACGCATAGTGTGTAAAAAACGTATAGTGTGTAAAAGACGTATAGTGTGTAAAAGACGCATAGTGTGTAAAAGACGTAAAGTGCAAAACGAATGGTATTTTATATCTTAATATTCAATACATCAATCCTACAGATATTTTGCTTTCAAAATACATTTATATCATTTTTTTATTATCTCAACTGGGAACTTCTCACTTCTTCGACCATTTGGATCAAAGTACATACAGGAATCACCCGTCTATTAAATGTTCTTGAATTTGCAATGATAACTCGATTTTGAAACTTCGGGGTTAAGTTGATCTGTTTAGAAAAAAATACACTTCATCAATGTCGCACGTCCGGTTACATCGGAAGTCATGGCCAACTTTGATATTGTTGCATTTTTACATTCTACAGGGCACTTTAAAGCCAATTTTATAAAATATTTTCTCATCATTTACCGTTTTAGAGTTATTTTGACGAGCGAATATTAATATGGCTCCAGGAAGATCTATAGCTTTTACAAGAATTTATTTGGACGGATGAATCTAAATTTACCAGAGAATGTATTATTAATAGCCGCAACTGGCACTACTGGGCACGGCAAAACCCTCGCTTCGTTCGTGAAGCTAGCTTTCAAAATACATTTTGTTTTAAGGTACTTTGTTTACTAATGAATGGTACCAAATGGATAGGGAACCAGCCCATTCTTCTTATGAGATAGATCGTTTACTGAGTACAATGTTTAATGATAGGTGGATTGAACGCAACGGACCTTGGGTTTGGCCACCAAGATCTCTTGATTTAACGCCCTTGGATTTTTATTTGTGAGGACAGATAAAATCATTGCACAGTACAGACCAAAGCAGAATTAGAGCGACAAGTAACAGAAGCGTTTAGTAGCATAGATTCTGAACAAATAAAACAAGCTATAACAACTGGAATTTATAACAGGATTTTTCTTTATATGCTTTTAAAATTAAAATTGTTTTTCAGCGCTTACTATTAATTAAATACTAATTCAAGACTACATTTTCTGAAAATCGCTAATCTTAAAAGAAGCAATACAGATCGATATAAGAACACTCATAGCTTTTCGATAGGGAATTCAATTCTACATCACATGGTGTAAAAATATACACTATACTCTGTATAGTTTTGTTTACTTTTTATGCCTTGGTTAAAGTACAGTGTCTATATCCTCCACAATTCATATAAAAACTTTGTACCTTTTACTGTATAGGTGCTACACGCCTCTAATGCATCATACGTTTTTTGCGTTTTTCCACAAAAGTCAAAATAACTATAAAACGGTAACCGATAGGTGATATTTTATAAAATTGGCTTTAAGATGCCTAGCAGAATCCAAAAATGCATAAAAAATATAGGCTTCTATTTATAGTATCAAGGTCCATGTAGTCAAGGTAGTCAAGGTCCATGACTTTCGATGTAACCGGAAGTGCGACATTAATGAAGTTATTTTTCTAAACAAATTATAGTTAACTATGCTTATCCTCGAAGTTTCCAGATATTACAGATTCAAGAACTTTTAATGGATGGTTCCGTGAATCACCTGTATATGCATCTAGCTCTGTGCCGTTGTGCAAAGATACCAAAGCGGCAAGTAAACTAGTTATTTTACTGCAAATTAGTTGAAATGATCATTATGAAATTAGACAAAGTATCTCAAGAGAAGTTAGTTGCAAATACATATATTGACGTACATAACCTACACACATAATCTATAACCAAACAAATTCAAAATATTTACGTTCAATCTATATGTTCCAACTATTAATATGCACAAAACAAATTTTAACATACAAGGAACAATTCCTCGTACCCAAACATTTCAACTACTAGTATCTTCGGGCATTCCAATGTTAGATAAACTTTTAGGTTAATTTGTATTAAATTACAATTAAAATAAATTCTTATTTAAAATTTTTACAGGCGATGGGTTTCCTATTGGAACGGTGTCGTTAATCGGTTTGTTTATTTCATTATTACATTATTACTTCAATAATAATGCTAAAATTATCTTTTAGAAGAGGATACTTATGGTACTTATGCCAGAATCGTTTTAAAGTATTTCTTAGCTGAAGGTGTGGTAAATGAGCATGCTATATTTTTGGCATCGCAAGAAGTGGATCCTAAGGAAATTGTAAGTTCTTTTAAACATTAAATTTATATGTTTTGATTAAAGTTTTATGTCCAAGGTGGCGCATTTGCCAGCTTTAATTAAAGAGGACTGCCTGGATATGAAAAGCTCTCCAGCAGACAAGATGAAGATTGCTTTCCGTTATAGTAACCTACCTACAAACGAACCAAAGGTCAGGCACGAATTTGGACATTACTTTGATTTATCATCTTCAATGTCAAGGGAGACCTTGGAAAAAGTCAATGTACACTGTTGGCCAAGAGAAAATGATTTAAAAAGTAGTACGTTTACCTATTTTGTTGATTGGTAAATTGCACTAAGAGCAATTACAGTTTCAGAGCCAGGATATTTCAAAAACCCTGCTTATCAAGATTTGTTAGAATCAATTAAAGCCGAAATTAAAAATGGTGGATATCTCTTAAGTGATACTAATCCAAATGGTAATATATTAAAAATAGGGATTTATGGACTAGGATCTCCATTGTGGATGTCAAATTGCAGGACAGAATCCATCAAAGACTTACGTAAATTTTTATATTGTCTAAGAGCATTACTCAGATCAGCACTTGCCGTCGCAGTTGTTACTATACCTATGCATTTGTATAACAAAGTTAGTTGCGATCATATTTTAAGATACTTAAATTTTCATTTACTTTTTCAGTTTGCAGCAAACACATATAGAAATGCTAGTGACATCTGTTTAAGGCTACAAGCTCTAGCTGGCACAGAACTTGAACATAACAAATATTTGGCAGACTATCATGGCTATTTTCATATTGATAAAGTAGCTGCAATTAACACTTTTGCTTCGAAGTGTGGTGGTGCTGTTGAGTACATGTTTAAGTTAAGAAGGAAGAAGTTTACTATAGAGATGCTACATTTACCACCAGGTAATTGTATTTGTCTTATAACTAAGATATCTATAGACTTCACAAATAGAAAGGCTACAATAGAGCTAATATCCACCCTGTGAATTTTACATACATGAGGTGTTTTAGAAAGAGTTGTAAATATTTTAGGAGACGATAGTAACATTTTTAGTTATATATATATATATATAAGTTTATATAAACATTGTGTGGTCCACCGATAAATTAATTGCTCCCTAGAGCTTCTCAACCATCAGGTTTTCATCTCTGCAGGAAGCATACACTGGCGTCTTATTTGCGTAAATGAAAAGTATCGCACCTGGATGCTTCGGAATATCACTTATGTGGAATATAAATAACTCAACCCAACAGCGGCCTTTGAGGTACACTAACACTCGAGCGCAATCTGGCTGACCACACAAAAAGGGTCCTCTCCTATAATAAGCCCAGCAAATTCACGGACATCAATTCGTTCCAGTTTGCAAATTAGTCCCTTATGCCATACCGCATCGAAGGCGCATTATATAAGGGAAGAGAAGAATTAGACCTTTAACAATTCCAAAATTATATGTACAAGATCTGCTTGCTTATCTTTTCTTACGCGGTGATTGCGGGTTGTACGAGTAGCGGACAGTATGACTTTCTGAAAAGGAAACCGATATCAGCCATGTAGTAATACATACGGCATTGTGAGGATGAACCAAAACCACTTTTATCACGAAACGAGAAAAGATCTTGAATACTTTGGTCTAGCTTTAGGAAAGAAGATGGATTAAAATCATCTCCTAGAGTACTTATAATCAAATCTAAAACATCTTGTACTACACATTACCGAATGACTTAATAGTGCAGTACTCGCACGGCGTATTGAAATGAATGGCGATACGCCCAGTGAATGTCCTGTTCACTCTTCTTGTGTAGGTTTATATCATATCATATTTTGTTTTAGATTTAGAGGTATCAGAAAGTAAAAATACTACGCCTACTCTTGGATGTGCCAGCAACTCGAAACATCTTTTAGAATTCTAACCCATGTAAATTTAGATTGTATTGTCTTTTTTTTTTACATAAAATTAACATATAATTTTATGTAAAAAAATTTCTTCTTCTTTAATTTGTTAATATTAGCATTTGAAATATCCACTCTGAAGACAGGTTAGACTACAGCTGTGTAAAATC
Organism: Oryctes borbonicus; assembly: GCA_902654985.2. Lineage (NCBI taxonomy): Eukaryota > Metazoa > Arthropoda > Insecta > Coleoptera > Scarabaeidae > Oryctes > Oryctes borbonicus. The sequence continues at coordinate 974,633 of LR736862.1, forward strand.
TTTAGATATACAAAACTGTAGAATAAAACAACTTTTTTAATTAAAAATACTCTTTCAATACATATTTTTTTATAATAATAATAGTATTATTACTTTGATCATAAGGAAAAACACATCTTCTATTATAGTAGAATTAATGTTATATACACAGAAAAAATATAAAAACAAAAACTTAAGATCTAAGTTGTTTTGATAATAGAGCACGATAAGATCAATAGAAGATGTTTATATAAAATCAAAATAGTATATGGGGTTTATACAACATGTAAATACTATTAGCTAGATCTTTTCACTAATAATATTCTCTTACATTTAATTATTAAATACATATTGTGTAAGTAACTATAAATTTACTTTAATCGATAGTATATTCTTCTGTTGTCTCATTCAAGTCAGTTATGATAAACCAACTGGGAACTTGCCAGAGATGAAACACTTTCAGCTCCATGTCCTTCTCCTGCTCTTTGAGCAAAGCAAATTGTTTCTTAAGCTTTGACTCAGTTTCTCTTAACGAACATAGCTGCTTGTATAATGCGGTGTGCTGTTCTCGTGTTTCTTGCAAACGTAGTTGTAAAGACTTTATTTCGGCTTCCCTAACTGTAAGATGATTAATGATTATTAATGAAATGTTTTCGTAGATATTGTGACATGTCAATATTTTAAAGTTATAAAACTTGAAAATCCCCTATAACATTGCATCTTGCACAGTTTGGGTACTACTGAGTTTCATAGTATATAAAAAAAAATATCTACATTATTTGATACTTACGACTCACTGTTGCAAATAAATTATTCATTGACTCATTGACCGATTGGGAGTTATGGTTTTGTTGAGGTACCTGAGTCCCCGAACTAGAGGAAGGCATAGCATCAAGACTAGATTCATCCAGAGAGGTGCTGAAAGAGAGACAACTTGTGGCACCAGCAACATCAGTCTCATAATCGGAGTTTAACTCCTTTGAAATGGCACCTGCGATCGACTGTTGATGTTGACGGCCAAGAAGATGTTCTCGTTTATTGTGTAGATTATGGAACCACTGATCACAAGTTCGACAATACAGTTCTTCGTTATCTTCATCCTTAAAAGTGAAATTGTTGATAATTTTTGTATAATTATAATGCTAAATTCCCACTTACATCTATATCATCAGTAGCATCCATATCACTTTCAGATAAAACATTATATTTGGCTCGCTTTCGCCTCTTGTTAGCCAAATACAATTGATATGCTCCTGATTGGCGATACTGCCTAAACTCCTCCCTGTATCTACGTTTCTCCTCTTCAGCCTTTTCCAAATAAGGTCTTTTCTCTTCAAGGCTCAAACTTGACCATTTATTACCAATAAGCTTAGTTTTCTCGTGGAACGGTAAGTTACTATCTTTCAAGAGCATTCTTTGATCATTCAAAAACAAATTGTAACCAGTTGCAGGTGCTTTTGGGGGTAGATGAAGTAACTCAGGCTTTCGTTTGCGTCCTTTGGGCCATCCACCGCGTTTCTTTGCAGGTACTTTATGTGTACCATCTTGTAAAGTATCTATATTTGTCTCTGTATCTTTCTTTGTAACAGGACTCTTCTTATGCACTTCAGGCTTTAATATAATGCTATTTGTATCAGAATCTGATACAGTTGAACTTAAGTTCTCTGGATCGGTACTTAAAACTATCAATTTTGAATCGGAAACAAATTTTGATTTGGTATTATTAATGTTAACATAATTAGTAAGTGTTATTGAGTTTTCCGGTATTTGAACTGCTAGAATAGGTTCTGAATTATTTATAATCCCACTAACATCACTAGATTCACTCGTAAATCCATCACTATCTCCAATTACATCACATGTTACCGTAGAACATATCTTTTGTATCTCCGACTTATTCTGTTGCAACAATAATTGAGTTGCTACATTCTGTAAATCCTCAACTGATAAATTCAAATTTGATGATAAGGCATCATTCAAAGACATGCATACTAAGCTATAATACCAAGAAGAGGCAGAATTAGGTTCACATGGCTTAAATATTTGTAAGGGATATAGCTTCTTACCCCTTGCTAGTTTCCACCAAAATTCCATTACTTAAAATATCATTAGCTTCCTCAACGGCCTCAAATTCCATTTCAGTTCGTTAAATATTGATCACAAATGCTTAAGTTTTAATTTCTATCAATAAGAAGTGTGCTGCTTCTTTATTCCTTGCTGATTCCTGGATTTACAAGGATTATGTTTTGAATGCTTATATAAAGCCATATTGCGAAAATTTTTACGGATTCTGCCTGGAAATAAAATACAAACATTAAACGAGGCAACAATATATCAAAAAAGACTTTATACGTGAATAAAAAGCACTTGCTATACGGAAAACGTAGATACATTTTAGTTGAAGATATTCTTGCAGTTTTACTATTAGATCGAATGGTCTTTGGCACATATGAAAATTGGTCTATTCACCTTATTGAAATCCTGGAAATTAATAATTTTTCTATAATTTGTATATGAACCGGAATCTCTTAGTCAACGCGTCTAATAAATCTTAAAAGATTCAATGTAACAAAGTTGCCATTAAATAAGGACTATTCTTGTAATTTTATGTACACTATTAAATGCCCTAATGAAAAATGAAATAGTACATCCTATGTATCCCAATATTAATTAAATTTTAAAGCATATTGTATGTTCTCTACTTTAGCGTTTAAGTAATTTTAGTTTATCTATATAAGCAAGCTTATGGGTAATATACCCAGAAATACACAATCCCTTTAAAATTGTATATTAACTTTGTTCAAACCCGCAATTCTGAACAATTGTAGCATTAATGCGCATGTGTATTACGAGTGCACTGCGGTTTTAGAATTACACTGTTAATTCCCTGTTCGAATCCTACGCAATTCGTAATCCAAATTCCATTCCAAATGGCTCGACCAGTTCTTGCCGAAGAAGAAATGGCAAACAACACAAAAGTATCGGCACACTCTGCACCACACAAGCTTAATTAATCAATTCGGGACAGCTGTTTCGAGGATGCGTCGGTACTCATTTTCAACGGTTGAAAATGCATCCTCGAAACAGCTGTCCCGGATTAATTAGCTACCCCATAGTCCTTGTTAATCGAGGACAAGTATTTGAAATTCCCACCGGACTTGAGAATGCGCAATTGTTACAATAAGAAAATCCATATTAATTATGTACACAACTGGTTTATTTGCGAAATTAAGGTATTTCAATGTCACAGAATAATTTAATAATTAAAAATTAAGAATAAAAGGGTAAGGCTAACGCTTTCGGTTATACGTTGAATAGAAATACATGGAATAGAATCGGACAAATACGAAGTCGAACGAAACCGCACCGGCCGCCACGATTTAAGCGCGAAATTAACAACATTGACTTTTTTTGTGTTCTAATAGGGTGACTTTGTGTAACTTTTTCCTCTAATAGTTTTTTGTACGTTGTTTCGGAACAATACTCTCGACTTCCTTTGTAGGGAGAATAATCTCTCCTGTTTAAAGTTATGCCTAGAATAGTGGTAGTACAGGCTAAGCTAATGTACAGTGTTCACGTATGTTGGCAATTTGATAAGCATTTCGCTTGTCAAAGGATGAATAATTTGGGGATGATCGTTATTTTTCAGGTTGATTTCAAATTAAATCAATTTCGCGCTTAAATCGTGGCGGCCGATGCGGTTTCGTTCGAATTCGTATTTGTCAGATTCTATTCCATGTATTTCTATTCAACGTATAACCGAAAGCCCTAGCCTTACCAATAAAAGTGCTAATGAAGATGTAGTAGCTAGTTTGCAGAAAATTGACAATTTTTCAGAGGAGATTGTAGCCTGGTCTATAGACCAATAATTTAAGAAACATTTTTGGACGTCATCACACTCATCGGCGGGCAAAAAACAACCTGTGGATAAGCTTCCAGTTATTCTGAGCGGTTTGACTTCAAATACTGAACGCGCCTACAATTAGAACCATATATGCCATATGTAAACATAACCTCTAGATAATTATTCAACATTGTGTAAGATATTATCATACAATGGCACTACGATTTTCTTTAGCATGGATCAGAAATATAATTAGAACTTCCACATTGAGTCAATTGAACGAAATACAAGCACGTTTGCAATTGGATAATTTACCACAGTACCATAATAATGCAACAGTAGTTAATTTTTATCGTAATTACTCTCAACCCACTCCAGAACCTGTACCATTGGGAAAACTGGAAGGCAAATTACATCTAGCATATACATGTAAAGTTTGCCACAGTCGCAATACACATTCAATATCTAAAACTGCCTATCAGAAAGGAGTCGTAATTGTAACTTGTTCAGTATGTAAAAACCACCATTTGATAGCTGATAACTTGAACTGGTTCATGGATTTGAATGGCAAGAAAAACATTGAGGAGATTTTAGCTGAGAAAGGCGAATCTGTTACAAAAATAAATATCGGTGATTGTTTAGAGGCATTACCTAAAAGTTAGTTGTGTACTAAATTAAATTATATGTGAATTTATTTGATACATTTTAAATTAAAGATATATCTCATGTTCTTTTAGTTTTTTTGTTTGATGAGCTAGAAATAAAGTAAAAGATTAAAACGATAATAATATAAACAATTTTATTTCTGTATAAAATATACAAAATATCTGAACATGTAATATTATTCTCGAATGATCAAAAATGTAATGATAATAAGTAATATTGTCTTAAGATCATTTTAGAAAAGGCACTTACTCAAATGGCATTTTGAATTTCTTTTTGCTTCAGATTTTGAATATCAATTTGTGTGATAATTGCAAAAATGCTCCAGCCTCTTTGGTCCAAAGTATGTATTGCCTGTTTATTATACACACATTTTCATAATTATGATATGTTAAATTGGCAAAAGATCAAAAGACAATTTGATATTGTCAGGGAACTAATTAAAACATAAATTGGAACATCTGATAACTATTCTCATAAAATCACTTTCAAGAATCTTTGCCAGTTTAACACACAGTCATTATGGAATTATATTGAGATGTACTTTAAGTACGATACTTAAAACATAAACTATATATTATCGGTAAACATAATTATTACATTATCTACAATATTTTAACATGATAATATTCACATAAAATATAAAATTGAAAAAATATAATACATTGTAATATAAAGCGATATCTTATGACATATTTGGCAACCACAATAGAAGGCACTGTTATTTTTTTATACGATATACTAAGGATAGTTCGAAAACAAGCAAGATGCAAGAAGTGGATTGCGTATCACAAATTTAAAACAATGATTAGATCTAATTTGGATGTGTGTAACATAAAACTTATATTTTATAATTACAAAGCTAAATTAAAGGAATATTTTACCATATGCATGTAGAATATTAAGCTCAGAACCTGTATTATATAAATTACCTTGCCCAAAGGATGTGGCGTTGCAAGAATTAACGAGGATAATATTGTGAAGTAAAAAGCTATTGCAATAACTACTATAATCTCTAACGTAAAAGTGATGTTATGGTAAGAGTTGTGAAAATCTAAGCACCAATCTGAAATTAAAAGGGAAACCAAGTACAATGTATATCATATCATATATCACGTATGTACCTAACAAATATGGCATTCTATTCTTACATTACCTAATCTATTATCGTTAAAAGAGAAATTTTTAGAAAAGTAAAATATTTTAAATATGCGATAAGGCTTTAATATTAAAAAATGAGATTAGAATATATTCAGACAGACTATTCAAGTTTATACTAAGGCAACTATTTAAAAAAAGTTAAAATCACAATAACGATATATTCCTTACAGTTATGAAGGAATAAGATGATATTCTCAGCATAAAAGATTGTATAAAAATATACTTATCACGAAAAATGGTATAAAAATATAGCTTAACCTATAATTTCAATATCTACACTTGACCTAATTATCGAAATATTTGTTGAGCGTCATGAAAAGTAAAAAAAAAAAAATTGCTTTCATTGTACATATATATAAAAACTGTTTAAGATGACGATTCTGCTAAAATAATGCGCGCGTTTTGAAATTGATAACAAGTCATTTAATTTTAATTTGCTACACGTTGTTATTTTGAATACCCTATTGACAATAAAGTTTGCCTTTCCTTTCCAAATAGGTGGAATTTGAGTCTCTATGCATTGTTATATTGCGAATTAACAGTTCTCTTAAGGTTATTCTGTCTAATCATTTCGCGTTTATTTCTGTTTTCACAATATTTAAATGCAAGATAAATCTGTCGTTTTCCGCTGTATATTTGCAACATGGAAATAACAGAGAACCGGTTTTAAATATAGGACATGCGGTGTTACCGTTTTACTAAAAAAGAAAATCATCACTTGACAACATATGAAAATATAAATGATATGGCTACCTTTATTGACTTTATAATCGAACTAAAACGCCCGCGAAATTTAAAAGATTATAAATAATTTGAATTAATGGCTAAGGAGACTTTAAATGTGGTTAGATTTATCGAAAATTTTAGAAAAATCGGAAAGCACTTTGAATCTCGCAGTATCCTAATTTCATCAAATTTTCCTATCTCTATTGCACAATAGTAATGAAATACTACGAAATACTGAAAGACGCATCAATCGGTCGTGCATAATCGGACTAGACTCGTTTTGGCTTGCTGATTATGGCGTACGGGTCGTTATTATGAAACTGGTGGTCCACCGGGTTCTCTTTCGGGCTCTTACGCACCAACGCGTAGCCCAGATGCGAATCGTCGGCTAGTCTCGCGGTCTCCATGATGATGTTCACTTCGTCGTATTCGTTAAAAGATGGCGGACTTGGTTGGTGAGTGACGATTGGTGCCGGCGTAACCTGTTTATAACCAGATTTGCCGCTGGAGAGCTTAATTGCGGATCCGAAGAAGTTCAATTTGTCGTAGCTTGTCTCGTTGAGAGACGGTTCAGTAATGACTTTAGGCGCTTTCGGGATTTCCGGTTCAGGGGTTGGTTCTTTAGGTCTACCCCAAGAAGCGTAGACTGCATCATCTTCATCGTCGCTGGGATTCGGATTTTCCGTGTGGTTGATCTCGTCCAAGCCCAATTCCTGCCATGCGTTGTTCCGATACTCGATTTTGTCATATTTCTTGAATACCTCGTAATCCTTATCGAAACTATCCACTTTAATGTTCTTCCTCGGCGGTTTCTGTGGAATTCTCTTCTTTCCATTCAAGGAGTCTTCCTCGGTCTTTTTCATTGCGAGAAACTCCGCTTCGCTTCGACTGGATTTGAAAAGCGGATTCGAGCGTTTCTCCCATAGATCCGATAAGATGGATGTTTTAGACACATCCATATCTTGGAGACTGGTACTTGTAGTAGGCGATGGGGGAAGGGGACTGCGAGATCTTGGTTCCATGATGAGGGCCGCATGTAATTGATTGTCGCCACAATCGAGAAGAGCCGGTGAAGATTCTCCCTTTAAAAGCTTCTTCATTGATTTCATTTTTGAAGCTACACATCTATAATGTTAAAAAAAAAATAGTAATCTGTACAAAGAAATTAAACACTTTGATAATGAATTTGAGCGTTTTTCGACGAAGTGATACGTAAAAATTAAGCATTTTAATATTGAAAAATAAATAATTTTAAACGTGTGCGCTTTTAGTTTATTTCGTGACGTCATCCGTGCCAAATAATCATTCACTTTATAATATATAAAACCTTTGTGTGTTTTTATTGTCATTGTTGACATTAAAAACGGATGTTATGCTCAGAAATCAAGATAGAGATAGCTATATTCAATAAGTATAATCCAAGATTAAAAGCAAATATTGTGCCAAATCCAAAATCCACAAAAACGCAACAAAACACCACAGAAGTATATAGTAATTAAAGAACCTTCAATAAATTTGATATAAATAAAACAATAATAATGTATAACTTGCATGACAGTACAAGGCAGAACAGTAGTGTATACACCATCATGAACTGTAATTAACTTACCGAAAAATTTCTTGCTGATTGCAATGCTCCAATAAGAAAGTACCTTCACCAGTTTCACATTTTCTACCTGCCTCAAAAGTAAACTTCCCTTCCTTGTGTCCATAACGTCGTATAAAGCAATATGGCCATGTACACAGCAGCTTGTTATCGGTGCTACTTCGTAATTGAAGAGCCGTTGAGGTTAAGACTAATGTGTAGTTGATTGGCTCCAAGCCGCATCTCAGCGATGCATCTGACGTATGCAATTTTACACTAAACACGCCCTCACCAGAAGAACAATATAGATCATTATCTTCTACTATAGTAACTTTGGAAATGTCATCCCGAAAAGCAACTGATTGCAAGGCATCCATCCATTGTTTCAAGGCTTGCTCGGATTGTGTGCTAAAATCGTGGGCAGCAGTTTTCGTGATAATCGTGAATAACGTTGGAGCCTTCTGAGTGATTTTAATGCAATTTTCCAATGTTATAATCTTATAGGGTGAATTCCTTGATGCTGGTAGGTCATCATAAATTTCTAACCTTTCTATACCAGATTTACTAGATTTAAATAATACACAATATTTCTGTTGCCATGATTTCTGTAAGATAACATTCAGTTCTCAGAAATGCTCTATTTTATGTAGCAATAATCAACACAATTAATTTGAAATAAGAAATTAACATTAAAACAAACCTTGATAACCAACTTTCCTGTTGGCGGTAATAATAAATAACCAGAATATACAGATTTCTCATCTTCCATTGTCTATTAAGATCTTAAATATAAATATTATATATTACTGCAGTTCAAATACATAATCACATTTTGTTGTTGAGACCCAAAACACATTTATCTTCTGACATTTCCGTATTCAAGCGATGTTGTCATTTTAACTAAGGAATTAAAAGTAGTGAATTTAGTTTTTTTCTTTTAGTGATTGAAAATCTCCAACTTTATACACCAAAAGTGAAAACATTTTCTACGTATCGCACTATAATTTTAGTTAATATCTGAAAATTACCGAAATAAAAGTCCTTATATCTACTAAAGTGTTAACTTGGCAACAATCATTTCCAGGAATTGTTAACCACGATAAGGCATGATAAAAAAAACCAGTTATCTACAATGGCACAAAATGTAGATATCAACCTGCATTTGCAAAAACTGATATCCAACAAGGAAAACTTTGTTTTTTTTATCATCTATTAAATGATCTTCATCAGTTTCTGTATAACTAAAAATAGTAATATCTGCGTAAATGCAATTCATAATTGATCTTTTTAACTTTCTAAATTCAAATTTTCCGCCAATTTCTGTTGTATTACATCAATCGGCGGGCAATTCAAATACAATTGTTGAAGATGGGAATAACCAGGAGGATAACATTAATACAGAGTGTTTACGGTCTTGTGATTTTATTTTCAAAAGGTGATTAAACACATTAAAAAAAGGTTTTTAACGCTAAAACGATTGATCAACAACTTGTGAAGTAAACGTAAATTCAAACGATAGAATTTTTTACTAAGTAGGCTCAAGTAGGCTGATGTTTGTAACGTTTCCCACCTGTCAAGCTTTTTTACTGTTTTACCAGTTGTCACTGCACTGCTGATTTGACGTAAATTCTTCGGAATAAATCCTAATAAGGAAAGTAAAAATGGTCCATCGCGCCAACACAGTGAATACGTTGTCATGTTGGTAATTTATGGGGAAGTACCCTGCTGCAAGTCGATTGTACGTTGAGCGGTTTCCTAACAGGCCAACATCTATTCCACAAAAATTCACCGCTCTAGTAATCCGTGCACGAGACCCGGTGTACTGCAAACACGTCAAGGTCGGGATGGTGGACCTGGTCGACACCAACGAATTTTGGATGCCGAAGAAAAAGTCTTAAATCTTGTCGAAGAAGATTCTTCTAGTAGTACTCAAAAAATATCTCGCCAAGTAAATGTATCCAATGGAATTGTCTGGCGAACACTGTGCGAAAATCAGTTGTATCCTTTCCATGTACAAAAAGTACAGGCTTTACAACTCGAAGATCATCCTTTACATTTACAATTTTGCCGATGGTTTCTACAAAAATATACTGAAATTCCAAACTTTTCTTCCATTGTATTGGCAACTGATGAAGCAATGTTTACTCGTAACGTTAAAATAACTGTCGTAATATTCATATCTGGACTGTTGAAAATCCACATGCTGTTCATCGTAATCATTTACAACATAGATTTTCGATAAACATTTGGGCCAGATTGGTCAACGGATAACTTATTAGCCCCTTTGTGTTGCCAAATCGATTGAATGGATATGACTATCTCTTGTTTTTGTAAAATCAGTTGATGGAACTATTTGAAGAAGTTGCTTTGAATGTACCTTGACAAATGTGGTTTGTTCATAATAACATACCGCTGCTTAGTTTGCCAACATTTTGTATAATATAAGTATGATAAATATATTATTGAAGGATGTAACTCAGTGAAAGCAGCAATTTATTTCTTATTAACTTTATTTTATTACTACTACAAAAAAAATAGTTTCTATGCGTTTTGATTGCTTTTGCAATACAAATGAGAATTAATATATAGAGAACATGTCTAGAAATCCCAGGAAAATCATGCATTAAAGGTCTTCACTTTGTACATCTAGAGAAGTCAGAAACATGTGGCAAATGCGATGGATACTTTCAATAATTAGTGAGTTTAGCAGCTTATGATTATTGTATGCATGAGCTTCCTCCATGCAATGCAGATATTCCGAATTCGAGGTGTCTTTAAATGAGGAGGAAAACAGAGATATTGGTATATACGTATGTTTTATTAAGATCATTGATAATAAAATCCTAGCTGTTCGGCCGTTGCCATTACTGAACGGGTGTATTTCTAAGAACTTATCGAAAAAGCGTGCAGAAAGTTCTATGCAATCATGCAAATTTATATCTTCTTTAATCTTTTTACCTGTGTCGTAAAATAATTCATGCATACTACTTTCAATACATGAAGGTTCCAAATAATAGAAATTATAACCTGCAGGTTTCGCATATTTTATACGATAATTACCAGCATTACTGAATAGTTTTCGTCCAATTATTCCATTAAGCTTCTTGGCTAGTTCTACTGTAACGTCATAATTGCAGGTTTTTTCAGTAAATGTTGTCCCAAACGCATATGTTGTAGCTTCCAGCAAGTTCTTCACCTTCAATTTCTTACGTTCTTCCAAATCACTGCATTTGTCCAAATCTTCAATTTGAATAATATATTCTTTTAAAATGATTTTACTTTCACTGCTACATACTTCAAAAATATAGGTAGTGCGATATTCTTCTAGGAACCCCTTCACATATTCTTCATTCAAAGGATTTGTAGTAAACTTTCTAATCTGGTCAATGCATGGTGGTATTTCTTTTAACAGGACGTCAATGGTATCGGCATAAGGAGGCCTCCAGTAAGGATTCTCTACGTAAAAGAAATTCCTTTGATCTGCCATAAATCCACATGTTTCAACTTCAAGATTATAATTGAGATAAAATGAGATAAGGTAATCATAGCTCTAAAGTAAATGATATCAGGAATAAATAAAAAAAATAAGTAACGTCGCCCAGACTATAAACAGTTCTAAAATTTGTAGGTTAGAAGGTATTACAGATACTACGGGTTGAAATGCAACTTGGAGATTTAGAAATTTAAATGTAAATATACAAAAATTGCAAGTAAAGGTTTAATTTATTATGTACTTTCTAAACCGTTCAAAGAATCTTAAAAGGCACCTCTACTTGACTTATATGTACTGCTTGAACTGTTAAGATTCTAAATAAGTTTATTTAAAAATCTGTATCTTCTACATCTAAGGTTGTTAGAAATAAATGGCAAAAGCGATGTATACTTTCAATAATTAATGAATTTAGAAGATGATTATTGTTATGCGAGTGAGCTTCTATTAGACAATCCACATAGTCATTGTTGCATGTATAACTGAAAGAAGACGAAAATATGGAAATAGGTGCATATGTATGCTTCAATAAGAGTGCTGATAATAAAATCCGAGCTGTGCGGCCATTCCCATTACTGAAAGGATGTATCTTTAAAAATGTTTCAAAAAAACTTGCAGCCACTTCGATATGCTCTGTTATGCTTAGGTCTTGCCTAGTTTTCTCCATTACATCTTGAAATAGTTCATTCATACGATCCTCAATATAAATTGGGTTTAAATAGAAGTAATTGTAGCGTGAAAGCTTTGCTTCTTTTACACGATAATTACCAGCATTATTAAACAATCCTTTACCAATGATTTTATTCAGATCTTTAGCAAGCATCACTGCGAAACTAGGATTTTCATCTTCTGCACTACACTTATCACCAAAAGCATATGTTACAGCTTCAAATAAATTCTTTATCTTCATCGCATTTCGATTGTCTAAATTCTCCATTTGTAGCTGACCATTCTTTATTTTACAAATTAGCCTGTTCTCTCCACTACATATTTCGGCAATGTAAATATTACGGTATTCTTGTAGAAATCCTTGTACATAATCTTTGTTTAACTTGTTAGAGGTAAATCTCTTAATTTGTTCCAGACTTACAGGTATCTCTTCTAATAGAACATTTATTTTTTCGGCGTAAAACGGTCTCCAATGAGGTTTTTCCTCGTAAATAAATTTTTGATTATTAGCCATACTATCTGTTATCTTAACACGGCTACTAAAAATGTTTTACGAAAGTATAACTTCGACATATCGCTAATGTACACCAGATAAGGAGAAATAATTACTCTAATGCTTATCGACATCTAGAAACAATTAATTATGCTTTTTATGAGGTGGGTACATACGGCAATGACTTGATGAACAATGCAAAATCCTGAACGGGTTTTAAATTGGGCTAAAAATGAGATGGCAAGGCCTGAACTATTGAGAGCGTGTGATATTTTACATTTTTTCCTGAGAATATTTTTTCTTTCCACAAGTTTACAAAGTGGATATTTTGGATCTTAATATGTTACAGTAAATGTAAGTGAGCATTAATAAATTACATTTCATGCTAGTTTTAATGAAATTAAAGTGTATTATTACTACAGTGTCATCTATAATTTTGCAATGTAAACATTAGCGAAATTGTAGTTTAGCCATACTCCCGTTCGATGGAACTAGAAGAAATAAGTAATCCATACAAAATAACAATATAAATTTTCTGTATTTACATAAATTAAATGATCAAACCATAATTTTTGTTTTGCTTCTTTGAGAGAAAGTATTTATATAGCATTATAATGAAAATACTTTTGTACAGGATACTAGAGTAATTGAGTTTTTAAAAGTGGGCTACTAGCTAGGCTATTTTTGATAAATCTTTATATTTACAATCGATCAACGTCTCAACAAAATTTCTCCCTTCAAACAACACAAAATTGAAAACGTTTTTAATTTTTATTGTCATTAATAAAGAAATAATCATAAAATTATAACATTAATAATATAATTTATATTCATCTGTGCTATGATTATAACACATCTTACAATTTTTTTATAACGCAATATAAAATATAACCAAAAAATATAATGCTAAAAAAGCTTAGCTTCCTGATGGTATTGATGGAATAAAAAAAATTGACGACAAAAAACGCAACAAACAAAATGAAAGAAAAAAAACACTAACACACGGACATGTTTCTGCCTACCCGGCATTATCGGCGTGGTTTTGAGAATATTTTTGATCTCTACCTTTTATCGCTGTTGCCTCACAGTTAATGCCACAACTTTCAAAATGACAAACTCGGTATTTCTTGGCGCCCTCTAGTGCCATTGTTGCGTTTGCCGTGAATTATTCGATCAATACCATGAGGAAACTAAATTATCTTAGCATTATATTTTTTGGTTATTGTTTCCAGGCATTTTCTGATGTGTTCTGTTTATATAGAATAAAATATGTTTCAAATAATGCAAAAATTTATAAATGCGCTAACAGCGTCATCTGATAGTGAATATATTAATCTTAAAGAATATAAGAAATATTGGTATTGCAGATAGCTGATTATTGATAATGTAGTAAATAAACGCAAGATGTCATATTTAAATTATTATTAAATGCTTCAATTCCTTATATAAAAATATTTTTAAGTGATTATATATTCAGGAAGACTACTTTAGGAGTCTGGTATTTCTAGAAATCGTGCGCATTCTTCCAAGGTACCATGCACTGCTTCGATGATGAAAGATTTTAGGAGTTTGTCATTGTGGAATTCATGGGCTTCTTGCAGGACACGCAAATAAATCTCATTGGAATTGCTTTTCCAAGCGAACAAACATACTGGAATTATCGTGTAGTTAATAAGCAACGCGGATAGCAGAAATCTAGCAACCCGTCCATTACCATTGGAAAAAGGATGCGCAAATAGGAACTTGTTGAAAAATTCGGTTGCTACGTTGTACCACTCATCGTTACCTGGTTCTATTGGTCGGCTTATCTGACGGAATAGTTCTTGCAAGTTATTTTCGATTTGTGTTGGATCCAAGTAATTGAAGTTATAACCACTCGGGCAGGCAGAGCGCTGTCGATAAATGCCTGCACCCTCAATTAACCCTTGGCTAATCATTTGATGAATGGTAATTGCCAGTTCCAAATTGAAATCGACTCTTAATTGGTCTACAATTATGGAATTCCCAAATAAGTAATCAGTTGTCGCGGTGACATTATCTCTTTTCCTTTGTAACCTTTGAGCTTGACCTTGTGAAAGATTTTCCAATTGTACAGCAGGTGCACGATTATGTTCTTCGATGAAACGTGTGCGGTGTTCTTCCAAGAATGCTTGCAGATCGTTGGCGTTGTTTACAGGATCGGCGACGAATTTTCTAATACCTTCGTTGAATTTTTTGATTCTGGGAAGAAGTGAACTTATGTTGTCTGCAAAGGGAGTTCTCCAGTAAGGTTTTTCCTCGAAGCCAGTCATAGTTAAGGGATCACCAGATTATTCGCAAAATTGTTTTAGTAGCTATGCGCTTAACAATTACACTGTCTTTCAGTAGATAAAAGCGCGATATTTGTATCATCATCTCATTTGATTATCTTGTATTGTTCTATAAATATTTCCGTTTTGCATAGATTAGGTAGATAAACAAAAAGATAGCTTATAATATCGATATATCTTTTTAAGTCGAATTAACGAATAATGATATTTAACTACAGGTTAGAGAAACATTTTTGGTGAAATTAAATATAAAAATATTGAGTTTAAATATATTTTATATTTAAATATGGAACAAAATCAAAATATATTTGCATCCAATATAAATTTGTTGTTAAAAATCTGCATTTAAATTAAAATGTTTTAATTTTTCAATTTACCATTAGATTTATTTTTAAACTAAACTAAATCAGTTTTTAATTTTTTTAAGCATTTGATATTGAGAGATCAATTTTACAATAACTTTTATTTATTTTAAACACGTCGCAACAATAATTTCATGTAGATATGCATTATCCAAATTTAATAAACACTACGTAAGGCCGTGTACTTATGATTGGTGACTTCTTTCAGGTGTCGGTTTGTCAAAGTTTCTGTCGACATTTTGGCAGCTTTTTCAGGTTGACTGAGCTATTATGTATTACTGTTTGTTTTCGTATTTATCGAGTAGAAAGCCTACCACAATTTGTGAAAAATAAGTAGTTGTATTAAAAAAAAGTTTTGAAACTTTAAGTTTAATTGTCGGACACGCTGTATAACGTTTTCGAAAAATTAATTTGGTTTGTAATATTACCCTCTACAGTC
Organism: Oryctes borbonicus; assembly: GCA_902654985.2. Lineage (NCBI taxonomy): Eukaryota > Metazoa > Arthropoda > Insecta > Coleoptera > Scarabaeidae > Oryctes > Oryctes borbonicus. The sequence goes on from LR736862.1 coordinate 990,353, forward strand.
AATAGTTCTGCAAAGTTTCACTTTTCCAAGTGACCAGCTATCGACACTTATATGGTAAGAAATAGCAACGTAGTTGTTTTATCAAAGCAACCTTATTTACTTTTGCATGCAAAATAAATTCATAAATGAGTACAAAGCTGTTTGCTTATGTAATGGTACGATTTAAGGGAGTTAACGTAGTTACATTTTTATTAATGTTGCTAAAGCGGCGACGATCCGGTGCATGAACTGCTGCGTAAATAAGACGGATGGTAATTTAGGCAGCCACTGAGTTCGCCTTGCTGATTGGTAAAATCTTCTCAAAAACCATTCTGTTTTCGGGGTGATGTAGACGTGTTTGATTTTAAATTTTAGTATTTAGGTTTGACTTGAAATATTGAATATGAACTATTATATTACAAAGAAGAAAAATAAATAGACAATAAAAAACAAGAGAATCTATATAAAAAATATGAAATTCAAATATGAAAATGGACTGTCAAATTACTCTAATTATAGTTGTATAAAGTATGTTTTTAAAACTAATTGACATCAACATCAGCAGTGTAGGTGACAGCGTGCTTGGCGAGGTTTAGAACGGGTGATGGCGTTCAATCGTGGAAGTGTTGTTCGGGCGGAGAATGATCTCGATGACGATATGATATACTGAAGACGATGGAATTGTTAAGCGGGATTCGTGTTCTACGGTAGGCATTCTGTACGATCGGCTCAAGAAAACAACTGAATCTTCAAATAAAAGATCGCCAGAAAATAGGGGCTTCTGATCTATATTACACCTTAGTGTTATGCCGCTTGGCAAATGCGTAGCATGCAAAGGCTGCAAGTTTACAATTCACGATCGCTGATCGCATTGTGTTGCGGAGTACCAAGAACCATCCTTCACCTCCTCTGTCGTCCGTGATGCTTGCCTCGGGATGTTGCCCTAGGTAGCCTCTGTCCTGCTCTAGTTTCCATCTCGAGGTGATGGGGTGGCGCACTAGAGTTGTACGAAGATGTGTAAGAGCAGTCCTGGGTCTCATAAATGATGAACCCTGGGACACCGCTGCTGTTGTCGGCCTTGGGTTTGTCCTAAAATTCTCTAACTTGACTCTGAATGTCCGGTTAATGAGGAACAATTTGGTGAGGAGCAATAGTCCTTGTAGTGCTCCGAGACGGTGCATTTTGAACGGAACACCCTCATGCCCAATTTTGTCGAAGGATTTTGCAGATGTTCAGAAAGACGGCTTCGGCATATTCCCTCCGATTAAAGCCTGACTTGATGTATTTCACCGGTCTAAGTACTTGCAGCGTCGTGAGTTGCTCACTGAATCCGAACTGAGTATCGAGGATCATGTTGTTGTCTACGGCTGCGTCTTTCAGGGTCAGAAACACACTGATGGGCCTGTACTCTTGTGTCCAGATAGTCGGCAGTGGCTTATTTTTTCCACATTATGACGTCCGCGCACTTCCAGAGGGCTGGGAAGTGCCTTAGACAAAGCATAGCGTTGAAGATAATCGTAACAGCGGCGAGTCCTTTTTTTGGCAGTAGCTTAAGCGCCTGGTTCTGAACCACGTCGCTTCCAAGTTCTTTGCGGAGTTTTAGCCTCTGCGGGATATTCTTTACTTCAGAGGTGGTGCGTATGGACTCTTCTTTTGCGGTGTCATTGTTCAGAATTAGTCGCAAACTTCGATGAACTCGTTCTACGTGTAGAACGACACAGGAAGGCAAGACGTTCTAGACATCGCCCTGATGCCAAATGTGACACCCATGTCTCAGCTTACCACACTGAACGATCTACCCTCCGATCACAACCCAGTGTTCCTCCAGCTGGGTGAACCGAGCACCCGCTGCGAAAAGCCATCACCCACGAGGAGGATAACCTCATGACCAGCTTACACCAAGCATATGTCAGAACATCTAGATCCCACCACAGCGATCGACACCACAGCAGAACCAGAGTCGGCCGTCTAAAAACTTAACTTGCAAACATTCCTACCGCAAGAGATCGAGGAGGTTATTAGCCACAAAAACAAATTGCGGAGAAAACGGTAAAGAACGATGGACCCGGCCCACGAGCAAGCGGCTTACCAAGCGAAGAAGGAGCTTTCGGTACTCAAGATGGGACACCTTCTTGGAAGCCATAGAGGAATCCACCCCAGCCTTTTGGAGGACATTATCGATGCTGACCCCCATGCCGTCTATCCATGCCCTAGGAGACATGGCATACATATTGGAGGAAAAGTCGGAAAACTTCGATAAAGCCTTGGATCAGTAGTGCAGTCTAAACTACAATAACGCGGGCGTTCTATACAGTTCACGAAGCGAAAGCTTCATCTTTGGTACATAAGATGGCTCGGCCCATCGTGACGTGCGAGAACCGAAAATGTTGCATTAACTATTGAGGAATACCTTGATAATTGTGCAAGTATGAAAAGATTAATTGATAATTAACAAAATTGCCGGCGGGTAAAATTTAATGTAAATATGATATAAGATTATTTTTATCAGGCGGCGACTTGTAAAACATGGTTTCCAGCGACATGAAACCTGTATATAAGACGAACGGTTGCTAATTGAAACAACTAATTAGCGAATCTCTGCATGGGAAACTGAACACTTCGTATATTTATATAATATAATATAATTATTGTACGTTATATGGAACATTTAAAATAGGAGCCGAACACTATTCGTGTTATAAATATTGCTCATTACATTAGGATAAGAATGTTTAGGAAAATATGTATTCCTTACAAAAAGCATTTTACTATAGTTAGAAGACTATCAGAACCTTTGGAAAATTATTTTACACACCTAGGCACAAGTCAATATTACGCAAATTTTGTACCGAAAACTGAGCCGAGCTGAAAGAATACTTAAATAAAAAAAGAACAGTGTTACCTTCAAAACATGAAATTTATTGATGTGAATCTTGTATGAATGTGAACCTACATAAGTACATTTAAAATTCTCTAATTTTTTTTTACAACTAAAAAGCACCTTATGTCACTCATCGTCTAACCCAAAAAACATACGGCATCTTCTTAAGTTGTCATGGACAGCTTCAATGATAAAGCAGCGTAAAAGCTCTTCGTTACCGAACTGGTGAGCTTCATCTAGACTCTTCAAAAACTCCGTATTGGAATTAACCTTCCAGGAAAATGGACATAACGGTATTATGGTGTAGTTGATCAATATTACCGATAGTAATATTCTAGATACCCTTCCGTTTCCATCTTGAAACGGATGAATAAACAAGAAACGCCGAAAGAAGTTGCTGGCTAATACGAACCAATCGTCTCTGTTGGGTTCTATTGGTCTATTGAAGTCTCTAAACAACTGCTCAATTGAACCTCTTATTCTTTCCGCCTCTAAGTAATACGGGTTTTTAAAACCGACAGGTGCTGCTTCGTTTACACGATAATTTTCTGTATTTTCGATAATATCGCGACCGATTATTTGCAGTATTCTCATCGCTAAATCAGCGTTTAGCTCCATGGGTATGTCAGATCTTTGGAGGTCATTCTGGAATAAAGAACTCAAAGCGTCGTCATAGTTCCTTGTCCTAGTTGACATATTCTCAACGTAATCAGCAGGAGCAATATTCAAAGGTTTGTAACGATTTTCTTCTTTAGCAAAACGTTCTCGATGCTCATTGGTAAATTCCTCAATGATCTGATGGTTATCGGGATTTTGAATAAACTTTTTTATCGCTTCGAAATCTCGATGGATCGTTGGTAAAAATCCGCTTATATCTTTAGCATATATTGGTGTCCAATATGGTTGAAACTTGCCGTTCTTATTCATAACTCAAGTCAAAACAACACGATTCTGATTCTAAGTTAATTTCCGCAGGTTAGAAAACAAATTTCATCATCGCGCACTAATGACAATATATATCTGTAGCGTAATTTTTGATAAAGATTATAATGTCTAATCGCTAACTCTTATCACCTTTAAAAAAAGATGTGTAGATATTCTACGAGAATGTTGGAAAGTCCACCAATTAGGTTTATCATTTAATTTTGTGATCCTAAACCGTCTCCCATAAAAAGATCGATTTCTCGAAATCTCAAATTATCTAAAAACTTCCCCAAAAGAAAACAAACTTGAATCTTTTGCAGTGGAAACTGAAAATCCTGTACACTTGAGCATAATTTAATGTTATGCAGGAGTTGTTGATATTCTAAAGAATATCAAATACCGAATTGAAACATTGAATACCATGTACATAACAAACTTCCAGCGTAAAATTAAAGGGTAGAACCTTCGTACTACGATTACGTCAAAACTACCCCGCTCCAGTTAGCTTTTACGATTGTTCGACCAAACCTACGTGGGTAAAATGACGCGAGGAATCAATGCCCCAATGTATAGTAAGTTTACGTTCCAACGGACCTACACTATCAGTCTTCAGTCGCCGTCTGCACTTCTTGATTATCGGACACGCACAATACGTGGCTTCGCCATTCGACTTATTTCGATGACGGGATTGACGAATCGCCACAACCGCGATGCCGAAATTTTGGGAGCACTTCGGCAGAAGCTCGCCGAAGCACAGGAATCTTCAGGAGGGCCTCTTTCAGATCGCCTCGCAGACCTGTAACCTGCTAGTGCAGGTGAATAATACGAATAACATCAGTTTCGGTAACAATGCTACCAACATTCTTTCGAATACGTTGGATAGCTTCGCCGGATATTCTGGTAGGGACGATACGGAACAATTGGTCGTGCTGTTACCGCCTACCAACGTTTCTAGGGGCTCTAGATTTAAGAATACCGGTGGATTGTTGAAGCCTAGATTGTCGGTAAGGTTCAAGTACATAGAGAGATTTTAGAATTGCAATGTTAGGTACTACTCAGTTGTGAATACATATCAAGAAAAAAGTTTGAAATAATCATCTTATGTTGCTTTCATAAAAATACGGGAAATGAATCTTGTGGCAATGACATTAAAATTTTTTTTTTATTAAGCTTATGCCGTTTTCTTACAAAGCTTTCTAACGATTAATTCCCAAATATTTTACAATTGCTACAAGGTAATGATTGGCCGATGGCAGGCCCTGACACAACTTCAATATTTTGGTTTTGAAACCATTCTGCAACTATTTTAGCTGTGTATACTGGATCTTGTTGATATATAAAGTTGCATTCATTGCAAATGAAAACTGATTTTCTCTTGAGATATTTTATGCAATAGAAATTTTGAAATTGCCAATTCGTCCTTATTTCATTCCACCGTGTTTCATTAAGATTAAAATTACTTTAATAATCAAGTACTGCACAGTGCTACCATTGCTCGAGTGCCATATTATATTTTTCCTAATACCGGCCCATAATTTCGATAAAATCAATATTTTGGGAAAATATTTCCTTGCACACTAGCCTCCAGAAAGTATGCACCCTATGGGAACTTTTTTTAATTCTTTAGTTTTAAAGTAGGTGTGTTTCTGGTTTCTTTGTGCTTCACTGAAAACCAAAAAATGTTCTAAAATATTTGACCCTTCGTATTCGTATCAATACGTAAATGTTGTTTGAAAATTTCAAATGTCAGAAAATGCCATTATTTCACCAAAAATGAATAAATGCCATAAGAAAAAGTTGTTCGCATCTACCTAGAAACTTTTTTGTATATACCGCGTGTTCATTTGAAAACTTCCCACCCTAAATTTCTGAAAATCTGAACAGTTATGAAAAATTTCCTGCAACACGTAAAAGGTATTATTGAAGGGGACAACTTTTTATGCAAAAATTGACTCGCCCATTTTAGCCCTCTGCCCTTAGGAGCTACCCCTTTAAAAATCTTAAATGAAAAAAGGGTATCGAGTAATACCTTATTTTAATAGCCTTTTGAATCAGTACATTTGGGACTTAGTTTTTTTTTTAAATTGATCGATTCGTTTTCGAGATTTTTAAGAAAATCGTTTGGTTTGGTTTGTTTTGTATTTCTAGTTGGTCAATCTATTTTAAGAGTATCGGAACAAAAAACAATATTACAAACCTTCATAAATTCGTCAAAAACATTTAAAATAAATAACTTTATGGCTATTTATGTTTTAAGTTATGTTTAATGCAGAATATTTATCATCCTGTTTGCAGTTATTTAGTAAATAAAAATGCACGTTTTTATGCCGATTTTGCGTCCGTTGATTCATTTTTTACGGAACATTAAAGTAATGGTATAACCGAAAAACAGGCAATAGCATAAAAAGCGGATATATCAGTTTCTGTTCCCGTGCTCCTCGCTCGGAAATACATCGTCTATCGCTTTAGTTTAAATAGTTACTTAATATTGTCAACCCAAAGTTATTTAAGTAAAATAACAATAATGGTTTACAGTTTGCAAGAAAGGATTGAAATTGTATTAATATATGGAGTCGAAAATCAAGTCGAGAGCTTTAATTGAAGCAGTTCAAGTGGAAGTGTTGGGTTATTTCGGCATAAATCCTAATACTTCATTCATTGTGATGCGGAGTGTACCGATACTTTTATGTTGTTTACCATACTATCCCACAGCCATTGCTATCATTATCGAAGTATCTTTGTTTTTAAGGTTTTCGTAGAATCATTACAAGTGTTTAAAGCTTAAAGATTAATACAAATTTTAACGATCCGTTTGGAAAGATATTTTTAAAAAACCATTATTATGTGATACTTAAAAATTGTCCGATAAGATAAAATTTTAGTGGATCCCAGATAAATTCGCGAATTAAACATAAATAAGGTTTTTCACTTTGTTTATATATATACAGTGTGTCTGTAAAAGTTGGCAACAAATTGGAAACTTTTTTATTATACGTTTCTCAAAAAATTTTATTCTTGATAAAAGTTGCTGCATGAACCCAAACATACGGTAAACATAGCAGATCCACTCTGAGGTTAACAATAACAGTGCTAATAGCGCTTCTTTGGAAACCCCTCAAGAGTAAACTACCCTTATTCTGAAAGATACG